>JAHDVE020010780.1:0-48841 GCA_022606495.2 Halesus radiatus | reverse complement strand
TTAATAATTTAATAATTTAATAATTTAATAATTTAATAATTTAATAATTTAATAATTTAATAATTTAATAATTTAATAATTTAATAATTTAATAATTAAATAATTTAATAATTTAATAATTTAATAATTTAATAATTTAATAATTTAATTTAATAATTTAATTTAATAATTTAATTTAATAATTTAATTTAATAATTTAATTTAATAATTTAATTTAATAATTTAATAATTTAATAATTTAATAATTTAATAATTTAATAATTTAATAATTTAATAATTTAATAATTTAAATTTAATAATTTAATAATTTAATAATTTAATAATTTAATAATTTAATAATTTAATGATTTGATAATTTAATAATTTAATAATTTGATAATTTAATAATTTAATAGTTTTTGTTTCCGCCCTTATAGCTGAATTTACGTATTAATGTTTTTAAAATGGGCAAATTTCAAAATTATTTCAATAACTTAGTGGTTATGTCAATTTTAATTGATAGTAATATTCTTTATAATCAATCAATCAATTTCCACATTGGATATATTTTTCATTAACTCAAAATTTTCCACTTCCCTATAAACCCCCCTCCTTTGACGATCTGTCACATTCTTTTTTATTTGGTATCCCATTCTATTACATGTAAGCATATCTCTGTCTCACTGCTCCATTATTTCGTTTTATACTAACGCGTTCTACGAAAACATTATTTTTTTATAATTTCTTCAAATGATTGATAACTTTGTGGAGTCATTATTAATTATATAATTAAAAATACGCTTTGTATACACCACTTTCATTAAAATATATAAATATTTCGACATGTTTCGATAGCAATGCTATCATCCTCAGGAATAAATGAATACTAAAAAATAATTTCAAGTATAGAAAAATTATAAAAAATTAGAACAATAATTTAAGAATATACAAAATATGAGCATAATCAAAAATGAATTAAAGTAGGCAAGTAATTGTTCAAAAAATTATTATTTATTTATTATTAATTTATTTATTCCTGAGGATGATAGCATTGCTATAGAAAAATGTCGAAATATTTACATATTTTTGTTTATTTGCGGGTTCATACTGTTTGTAGCCAATCTGTTATCGTTTATATCACAGTCTACACGCTCCTTTATTGCGGGACATTGAAGGAAAAACACAACGGACGAAAGAAAGTTCGTTGCCACGACGCTAGCCGCTTTCCAAAGAAAAATAACAACTCGCCACGATATCGAAATTAAATACGCTTACAGAATAATAAGATTACTGGGGACAGGGACAACAATACACTTCACTCTGACAAAAGTACTAATTCTTAAAGGTTTATCGTATTTGATATATAGTAGAGACAAAAGAGATTTTGTATACATAACCGATTTTACTTAGAAATTTACACAGAATTTACTTAGAAAGTGATTAAAAATATTTCTTATATTTATTTTATTTGCAAAAATAGTTATACACACCAATACAATGCAAAATCGATAAAAAATACAGCAAAATATAATTACCATAAATATATAACATACAGGTAAAACAAAAATAGTTTTAAAAAGGTTATAAGTAGGTACATAATAGCTAGTCCGTGATTAAAATTGTTGTAGATCATGTGAAAAATATCCACATTTCCCGCGAGGTAGTTAATTAACCTACTAAGTCTTTCCAGAGGCATCTCCATTGGTAAGTTAGTTCTGTACCTAGGAAGAAACAGAAGCCTGTATTGGCGGCCTCGCGTGAAATTATCAGAGACATAAAATCCTATTTCAACCAGGATGTCAGGTGTTGATAATCCACCGTTCAATAATATTTAAATTTAATTCTTACACAGAGAAAATAATCCATAATATGACCTAACATGCAAGGAGAAGTAACCAAAGTAAGGGGGGCGTGCCGTCAATTCAAGTAAAACAGCAAATAACCCAGACAAGCTAAATGTCAGCTCTGAATTTTAAGCTGTAAACTTATACAACAAACTCCCACTTAGTATCAAACAAAGTATTTCAATCAATAATTACATTAAGTCCTGCTAAACTTGACTTAAAAAGTTAACAGAAGAAGAACTGACTAGTATTCTTAAAACAACTTGAAGTTGAAATATAGAAGTCGCTTAAACCCCCCTATTCAAAACCTAGTTCGCCTCGGCACAGGATCACCTGGTGAGGAGGATTGTGAAAAAATTCTATAATATATATATTTTTTATTGATACCTTACATATCTCAAAATCATTCAGAAATTAATAAAAATAAGTAAAAAATCAAAAAAAAGTAAAAAGATTCGGTTTGTTTACAAAAACCGAATATTTTGTAACCGAGATACATATTTGCTTAGTATTTATAGCAAGATTGTCATTTTAACCATTTGTATTTTTCATTCAAAGTTATTCTTTTTTTCAATCATTTTAATTTATGTGGCCGCACTCTTATAGTAGATATCAGCTCTTAAATCATTGCAGCAAGCGCAGCCAAAAATACACAATTTCCCTAATTCCAGTCATTATACCTTTCTATGGTTTAAATGCCAAAGATATAAATAACATAAACTGCATAATTCTTCCTTCTTTTCTCATGAATTTCTCAGTAAACCTTCGTTAAACTTACTGTAGAGATATTTAAGCCTCACAAGATCACTTGATTAAAAATGCATACAAGCACGTCTTTCACAATATGCACAAAATTGATTTAAAAAAAAAACACTTTGTATTAGTTTAATTACATTGAGGAACAACTGTTTCAGTCTTCGTTCCTCAACTGTTTCAGTCACCGGAGAAGCAAAATCACGCATTTTATCAATTTAAAACTTGGTAAAGTTTTAAATTAATGTATGGCTTTTAGGTTAGGTTTTTTTTTAAATTTATTTTATTACACCTAAAAAATGAAACCGAAAACCTGTTTTATGTATAATGAATATATTATATTATATACAAAATAGTTCTTAGTTTGAGTTTTTTAAAATAATTATGTCATATTTATAACCATTTTTAATAATCATCAAAAATATACTAGTGTTAACAACGATAGTGTTTTTTTGTGTAGTTTGAGTTAAAAATCACCCACCCACAGCAAGATTTTATTCAACATTTTCAATCCATCAATCCCAAATCCAAGATTTACAACCTTGGGCAGATCGAGAATTTCTTGGCGCCAACAATATTTTTTAACAATTTTTAGGTATCTTTTTTTTGTTCTTAAATATATAGCTTTCTCACGATAGTTGAAAGTGACTGGCTTTTCTATTTTAATATTATAAAGTTAAAACTTTTTATGTCGGTTCGGTCAGCAGATGCTTTTCTCGCTGTATGAACGGACACATGTTGCAATGGAAGTTTTGATGCCATTTTTTGCTCAGTTAATATAAAGTTGTGCAATTAAAGCTTAAACTTATAACGTACGATGAAAAATTGAGTAAAATTTTACAATCGTGTAGCATTCTTAAAAGGCATTTTATTTTTAAAAAAAAACACACACACACACATTGACCGAACTTAATTACAATAAGAAGCAAGTAATTCAGTACGGGGAGAAATCAAATAACGTACTTAAATTACGATTTCACAAGATTTTTTTTACAGAAGGCCACAGGAGGCCCCGAGGGAAATAATTTCTCTCGAGGCCTATATCATCTCTGAGGATGCTGTGTGGAGGGTCTTTTGGAGGATAGGAAGGAGTGAACTTGGGTCTTGGAATAGACCCATGTTGTAGGATGGAGGAAACATAGAGGCCGGTAGATCACTCGACAGCCGAGCTGTTGAACACAGAACGAGTCGTAGAAGCGACCCGTTCTCATGCGACAAATGTCAACCGTGTGCAAATGTTGGGCGCGCGTTTGGCGTATTTCCCGACTATGCACCGGTGCCGAAGAGATCAATGGCGCTAGTTCCTCGGAGCATCTTCCATTAAAATACCAGTAGAACAAGGACAGCATTCCCACCTGACGCATGTGCTTCAAATATTGCAGTCCGTTTGTTAAGATAGGCAAATCTATCAAACGGACCGCCCGTTTCTGCATAGAGTCAAGGGTTTTTTTCAGATATTTTGGGGTTCCCGTCCAGAGGTGGCTGCCTTGTATATCAACTTGGATGACTTGTATACCGCCGTTTTCATGAAAAATCACCGCAAGGGCGCTGTACAAATACTATTTGCTAGGGTTTATCTTATTATGTACAGATACAGAAACATACTTACCTGGTAGGTCACTCCAGATTAAAACGTTAAATTACATAATTTTCGCTAGAGAAGATATGATTTTGCACGCACAGGATACATACTCGTATATTAGAAAATACTGCACATTCCATGATATTGCGGTTACTGTTAAAATCTTATTTGTCATTGAAATTATATTTATTAGAAGGTTATTGGCAAAAGAAGAGTAGGTATTTATTTGAAACATTTTTTTAATTTGAAATTTTCGATGATAATTATTTACAGTTATAAATGTTTTTAGTTATTTACAATGTCGCGGACTATAAAAACAGTTCACTGTGTTAATTAGGTATGCAACTGAACCATCAACCAAATGAGATGAATTTTGAGTTTTGTTCGAATTCTGTGGAGGCTTTAATCAATCTTAGATCGTGTGGCAGTTTATTCCAGGCTTTAGGGCCTGACACGCTGAAAGCACGCTCACCAAACTTAGTATCTGATGTGCGCTTTGGTTCCTTCAGCCTTCCGATAGCCGATGACGTCGCTGCTCTAAGAGTTGACTGTCGTGAATTGGAATTTTTATTGATGCATAGTTCTGATAAGCCGGAGCCATCCCGTTAATTGATTTAAATACCATCTAGCAAAGCTTGAACTGGTTTCTTTCAGTACATTTGAGCAGTGAAGATGACGTCATATTACCATTTTTATATAACCCAAACTAACAGATCATAGATTCGTGGTTTGGGTTTTAAAGAAGAAGAAAGCTTTATTTGGTGTCTCCCCAAACTAAAATAGTTTAATTTTTAATTATTAATTATTTTTATTGAGATTTAAGAACCTCATTGTAATATTTTATCATTGAAGAAGATAATATTAACATATCCTAAATGAAAGATGAAACCGGACAAAAGGACAGAAAGTAAAAATATTTCAGTCGCATCTGGGACTCGAACCCAGGTCCCCTGCCTATCCGGGGCAACGCTCAACCGACTTAGCTAATGAGACAAGTTCAATTTGTGTCATCTTCATCGATATCATATCTCAAATTCAAGATTTGTGAATATTATCTTCCATTTTTAATCTCACATTATTGGCAGCTATTTTTATGATGTTTACAAAGTTCTACCCGAACTCAATTGCAAACTTAAACAGTGTCTCGGATTTACATCCATTTACATATTATCTTCTTCAATGATTAAATATTACGATGAGATTCTTAAATCTCAATAAAAATAATTAATAATTAAAAATTGAATTCTTTAGACTTTTATAAAAAATCAATAGATGTCTCATATAAATAAAAAAGTAGGATGTAAATCTGAGACACTGTTTAAGTTTGCAATTGAGTTCGGGTAGAACTTTGTAAACATCATAAAATTAGCTGCCAATAATATGAGATTAAAAATGGAAGGTAATATTCACAAATCTTGAATTTGAGATATGATATCGATGAAGATGACACAAATTGAACTTGTCTCATTAGCTAAGTCGGTTGAGCGTTGCCCCGGATAGGCAGGGGACCTGGGTTCGAGTCCCAGATGCGACTGAAATATTTTTACTTTCTGTCCTTTTGTCCGGTTTCATCTTTCATTTAGGATATGTTAATATTATCTTCTTCAATGATTAAATAGTTTATTTTATTTTGTAGGTTGGCAGTACGTACCGGCAAATGTCACACCAAATAACCATAGCATGTTGTGATTCTTTCAATTCTTAAGCATTTACATTTTTGCGAAATGGTCATTTTAAATGCTCTACTTGGTGTCTCCCGCAACTGAAATAGCTGTTTCTTATTGTAATTGAGTTTTATCAGAATGTTTAAAAAAAAGGGAATTAAGAATGCTACACGATTGTAAAAGATTACCAAAAATTAACCATACGGCGCTGATCCCCTCCGCGCCGGTCCTCGTGCGTGATACTCGACGGACAGGAGCGGAACATCCGTTCATGGTTACTAACTTAATAGTAATTAATTGAGTTATTAATTCCCCGTCTCGTTTTTTACGGTTTCATGACAGTTGCCCCCCTAACAATTGACCCCCCAACAGGTAATCCTTCCGACAGTTGATCCTTCCGACAGTTGATCCCCCTGAACAGTTGATCTCTCCGACAGGTGATCCCGTAAAGAATTATTTCTGCTTTACGTCCTCATTTCTAAATTAAGTATGCAGAGAGGATATGCGGCTGTATAACCAAAGTTGATATACTTATATTTGCAGGCGTCTTGAGTGGAAATCTAAATAACATGTTTTTACTAACAATAATGCAGAGAGTGCAGTGATGATATACGACCCAATAATAAAATACGACATACTTATATATGCAGTTGGCTTACGGAAAATACGCCATAGGTTCATACTCGCATATAATATAACTAAATGTCCCCGAGAGGGTAAGCAGAGAGGATATACGGCTGTAGGTATAAAAAAGTCGATATACTTATATCTGCAGTGGAAATCCGCTACAAAATATTTTGTTAAAAATAAAGTCGGCTCGTTTGTGTAACGAGCTCCGGCATCTGTCTTTCCTCCTACATTTATTCCGGGCCTCTTCAAAGCCCCTGTTAACAAATTACTTCCTATAGTCCCTTCCTTGACCCGTCTCACAACGTTGCCCAATCGCGTAGTGATACAGTTTCCCTGTCTGTACGCCGTACTTGCGAAATGAGGATCTCCAGCCCACTTTTTTGTCGATAATGCCGTTCTAACTTAAATACCAATATTTTTTTCAGTTTAAACGTTATGTTTTTATATGGGAATTAATTGAGGATGATATCGACAGTTCTTTCAAGTCGAAGTATGATACCGATACATATGACGGGATGGATTGGGGTAGTTGTAGCTCAGTTGGCATGGAATGCAATTTCCGAATAGACCATAAGGTCCCGGGTTCGAATCCCAACTGCTACCGTTATCGTTTTCTTTTCTGTGTTATTTCGTGTTTTAATTCGGGAGTTCTTAATATTCTTATAGTTTTGGTTTCGTGTTTTAATTTGGGAGTTCTTAATATTCTTATAGTTTTGGTTTCGTGTTTTAATTTGGGAGTTCTTAATATTCTTATAGTTTTGGTTTCGTGTTTTAATTTGGGAGTTCTTAATATTATCTTCATTGATTGAAAAAAAAGAAAAATAATTACTGACATTTCCTAGTAATAAGGAAGTCCAGTCCATTTAAAAATATATATATCAGTAATGACGTGCGAAATTAAATACGAGTATATGTCGTTTTATTTAAAAATTGGTTTTCATAGTGATTATAATTTTCATGGTTTTAATTTTTCAAAGCCCGCCAAAACTCTCCGAATCTATGGCCAGTCGGTTTTGATCAGTTTCGAGGATAGAATGTCAAATGTCAAAACAAGGATGAGCTTCACCGTACATATTTTTTTATTCTATTCATGGTAAACCATAACTAAACATAAGTATTAAAATTATATACATTTTTAGAAAATTAACCTAAAAAAATAATAAAAGTATTGAGCATTAATATTATCATAACATCCATATTGATAATTGGTTTGCTCATGAATACTCTAATTTATTTAATTTTTTATATTGAACAATAATTATAGAGCTTAAAGTCACCCAAATTAAGTTTAAATTTCGCCAAAACAAAAAAAAAAATACATATGTAAAATACAAAACAAAATCGGAAAATAAAAATTTCCATGCTAATCCAAAAACAAAATGCGCACGTCAGATGTTTCAAATGCAATGGTACCAACAAAACAAGGTGTTTTGATGAGATGATTTTTTATTCACTTTTAAATAGCGATTTGTAAATTCAACGTATAATAAAAGTTATATATTCAGAATCGGCGTTTGATGATATGTATGAATATATATTTTTAAAGCCATTATATTTTTCACTGGAGTTGATTATTATTTAGATATGTAATCAAAAAGTAAAGGAAGTTGAAAATTAAGAATAAAATTCAGCTACCAATGAACAGTCAAACTGTAATACAATGATTCTTCTGGTATCCTTTTTAGTCTGAAATAATAAAGGTAGCTATCATTTTCCCGTTAACATTTTGTTATCAGTGACCATCGAATCCATCAGTTTCGCTTCAAAAGAACCGTCGAAATAAAAATATTATTATGTATTCACATGATAATCGCTCGCTATTATTCACGCGCTATTGCGTATTATTTGACATTGAATTGATAAGAAAGTATTCTACCTGCAAAAAAAAAACAAATACATGTATATATGTATTCGTTTTCTTTTAGTATTCACGTATATGTTATGTACTATCACGGCACCAGACGCTCAAGGAGTAATCTTATAGTTTCAACAAAAACCATGACATCCCTTTCCCAAAGACAATTTTCATACTTAGGACCTAAATTGTTCAACATAATACCCGATACATGGAAAATGAAAAGTACAAACGTCCTGCGTAAACTTATCAATGTTTGGCTTCTCCATTTAGGGAGGGTCAAAAGCGAACATATGCTGATTTATATATAAGTACGATTTTAAATAAAACCTTCATATGTAATTCATTATTACCCTACATTAAACTAAAAATAGTGGAAGATACTCTCAGTATCGCTCTGGTGAAAGGCCACCATTCAGAATTGAAACGTTGCTTGAAATGGCTTTTAGCCGTGTTTGGTGACCAGATCTGAATATAGCCAGGTATTTCCCCACCTCCCTCTTCCCCTTCTCCTTCCCCTCCCCAATACCTTCAGTCTCACAACATTCCCCAATTGGGAATGCCATAGTCTCACTGGCTCCAAACGGTTGGGAGCAGTTGGGACTGTTGTGCGATATTTATATAAAAACAAAAAAATGCATTATATGTATTTTTTTTTTTTTTCATAAGAAGCAATCACTTTGTGGTTTGACATTCAGTAATTATATTTGCCCTGATGAAGCTTGAGTTAAGCGAAACCGGTTGGTGAAAATAAAATATATTCGTGGTTTATAACAGCGTGTTTCATTTACTTTGTGGGTTCTTTTATAACCCTTTATTTATCTAGGGCTCGTAACAATAGATTTTCATAATAAGCAAACACTTTGTGAATTGACATGACGATTAAATTAAATACAATTTTATAAAATTGGATTCATGCAAAGTGTATTTCTCTTATAACAATATCCTAGGAATTGTATAATACCCTTCATATTTTCTATCTAACTAGTACTGCGGCGCTTTGGCCTTATTAATATTAACATCTCGTGGTTTGATTTACTTGTCTGAATTTACGTTACATTATTTGTGCTCTTTGGGAAAAAATCTAAACAAGAAAAGGAAAAATGACAAACATTTGGTTATAAACAATTTACTAAAGTTGCTTTTTGTACTTACTGAATAAAATACATTTAACACGTTATTAACTATTTGCTGCATCCTCTTCAGACTGCATCCCTGAGTTTCGTCGTCGGCTCATAAAGCTGAGTGATACGAAACTCAATCTTATCAATATTACTCAATAATATTTTCTATTTTTTTAGTACTCAATTTTAAACGCATTTTTTTCCTCATAGCACCAACCAGTACCTATCAAACACATATACATAATCTCTTTAAGGGGGAGAGGGACGTAGGAGAGTTATTATTTATTAATTCGAAATAATGATAGAATTATTACGCAACACGATAAACACAATGTTTTTAAATACATAAATATTTATTAAATATTTTATAAATTTACATAGGCTTAGCATTTATCAAAATCTAATCAGAAATATTACTTTTTTCTGACCGTCCCATTGTTTTACAAAATATTTAAAATACAAATATGATTTTTAAAGTGGAGAAAAGTATATTTAATCATTTACCGTTGCGTTTTTGTAAATAAACGTAACCAAAGATTTGTAATAAAATTAAATTAAAACAATGTTTTTTTTTTCTAATGCGGATCGCATTGCGTAATAATATTATTATTATTTTGAATTAATAAATAATAACTCTCCGACATCCCTCTCTCCGTTAATCTTAATTATATTACTTTTTTCTAGATGTATTATATTACCATACTATGTCAATACTAGCTTTTTCCTCTTCTATTTTTGTACACTGGCACTTAATATGAACAAAACTTGTCATTTGACTGTCCTATGTTGGGCAGTCAAAACTTTCTTAAATGTTGATTTATTATTAATTTGAGTGAACTTTCCAGTTACTTGATACGAAATAATTTATCCTGAAACAGACACGTGCGCACGTGGCAAGAAGTTATAAATCACTCGTTATTTTCCATTGTTTTAAATTAAGTGGTTTTACCCGGAAAACTGCCGTAAAATAATGTCACGTGTTCATTTGGAAAAAGCACGGGACGCTTTGTACAGTATTATTTTAAATATGATTGATTGCCATACTCGCCCAAACATCAAACTTAACTATAATCACGACGGCGACGTTCGCCAATATAATTTATTTATTTATTTACGCCCATTACAGGCTTTTACATGCACAAATAATATTGAAAAGGTATATATGTATTATAATACATAACATTTGACGATTTTATCCAGAGTTAAGTTTAGTTTCAAATAACCTAGCTCCACTTGATGAAAAAAAACGTACAAATGCATGCTTAAACTGTAACATTGGTGTGCCAAATATGTCAACAACATCCAAGTATTTGTTCCTCACATGTTGAATCCGTCGCATAGGGAAACAGTATTGCGACGCTGAAGTTGATTTGTCACAATAAAATCGTAGATACTGTCTTGTCCTACCATAAATAAAACATTGAATTAACAATCTTAAATAAACACGTTACATCGCAAATAATTCTACGTTCCGTTAATGTTTCTAAATTTAACGAATAAAGTAGAAAATCGTAGTCTATGCGTTCTCTAGGAATACCCATTCTAAAATTTACGTATCTCCATGAAAACATAACAAACTACACATATCAAAAATACACTCAACAAAATTCGTACTGAAATCAATTTGAATACATTGACTATACCAACTATAACAATTTGCGGGACGAATTGAGACACGTGTACGATTCTAACAAATTTCTAAATGATATTCAGAAATCCATTTATAAAATTCTATTTGAAAAACGATTTATTATAATTACCAACTCTGTTCTGATTATCCGTCCTACTGCTTTTATATTTTCACGCAATTACTTCATAAAACCAAATGGTATATACCAATTAACAGTCCGATAGTGAGTTTTTGTAGACATCTCGAAGGAGTGAAATTTATTGAATGTTTTAAATGAAACTAAAAAAAACTCACTTCTCAAAATGTAAAATTACTTTGTGGTGTCATTTTTAATAAAATTAATAAGATTTTTTTTGTATATACCATATATATATTACTATAAATATCAACATGTTCCGGAAGCGAATCTTTCCTCATTGGTATACATAGTATACTTACAAATAATTACAAGAATAGACATAGAAAAATAATAACCTAAGAATAGACAAATTACAGACAATAAGTGATGAAAGTAGGTAAGTAATGAAAGTAGGTAAGTAATGAATTAAAAATAATTTAAAAATATATACATATTCAATTCATATTAGACATTTAAAAAATAATAATCATTGTAATTTTATTAATAATATTCTAAAAATATTATTAATGTAAAAATAAATTAAAGAGATAGCTGTTTTAAATAAATATCTGTTTGTCAACATTAATTATTTTGATGTAAATTCATTAAATAATGGTTAAATAGTGTTTACAAAACATTTTTTATTTTATAAAAAATCATACGGTTTATGTATTTTGTACGTGACACTTATGCCGGTGACATTGATTGACTCCAAGATAAATCTCCAGGAAGACTCCAAGATAAATCTCCAGCTTCCTCTTGGGAGACCTTAGGGTATGGTTCGAAATGAAACAGTGACTTGAATGTCAGCAGATAACGATCAAAATCCACTATATGTACAGGGTATAAAGAGCTTACGGCCGTTCTTCCCAACCTTTCGAATGATAAATCTGAGTCACCGATCAGGTAAGTGTTTTGTTGAGCTCTGTTTGCCTGTTTCCAAGCACTTTTATATCGTCGAACTTCCTAGATTGGTTATGAAGGTGCCCGACCACTTTCATAGACAATAAACTAGTGCCCGCCCACTTTCATAGACACTAAAATAGTGCCCGCCCACTTTCATATAAAATAAAACAGTGCCCGCCCAATTTAAAGCTAATTAAAAACATTCAATATAAATGAACATAGATAAGTTAATATTGTATTTATTGTGAATACTTATCGTTTGCTTTTATAAATAAAACATAAATCAACAGTTTAAGCTCTACAAACATGTGCCTTAAAAATATGTTGAAAATGAAGTGTTAGCTTGACTTTTGCTAATGCCGCAGAGGCACCTTGATTGTTTCGTACATTTGACATTTGTCGATAAAACAAGACAAAACGTAGCTTATAATAAGTAAAATATGTTAGGTTCTCTTCAGTTTTATTTGAAACATACAAAAACATGTTTTAACATTCGAAAACGAAAATAAATCTTTGTCATTCAATATTTGGTTCACGTAAAATTGACCGCAAACTGATAATAACATTTGACATTTCGGTGTCCTGTTGACACTTTTTTAAATAGTCCTTTGTTGAAGGGAACTTAAATCCAGAAAAATCTATATCCCAAATTGATCATAAATTTGACGAGGAGTTTCGTTGGAAAAAGCGTGTTTGTGCATTTCAACAGTGTTGAGTGAAAATTTCGGCTCAACGGTTGCTCAATAGGGTTGGAAAGAACGATCACTAGAGTTACAATGTTGATGTCTAAGGTTAAGAGACATACCTGAGAAACTTTAACTAGATATTCTTGAACAGCACAGTTCCGAGTATTCACATTACACTGTGCAGCACAGCACAGACGTGAGTACGGCTGTCAACTGAACTGTAAGCTGAGAGTTAACGTCCTCTATAGAATCTTTGAGGATTCTATAATCCCATTACCATATTTATTTTTATTTTATAACCAACATTCTCTGACCGATTTAATCAATTTATAATTATCCATCTTCTTGGTTTAAGCGATATCTGCATCTATTGATGCTAACGGACGGTGAAAATGACGGTGATGACGGTGACGTTTTTAAAATAACTACGCAGGCGCAGACGTCACCAGCGGCCACCAGCACCATCAACATATTATAGCCGACAATCTCAGCCGGTTCTGGTCCATGCATGCGCGGATACGTTTCGCTTACGCACGTCGTAATATGAATGCGTTGATAGATAATGTAAGCAGCTAATGTTGTCGTGTCTGCACTGTACTGTTCTGCACTGCGCGGTGCTGGTAGATGTGAATAGAACTTAACTTAATTTCTTCAATTTATGGATATGATTGTCTAAAAAGATGAGTTTTTAGTTTAGTTCTAAATTCTGTTGAGTAGTTTATGTTGTATAGGAAGACACTGCAACTATTACTTCAAATCTTAACTGTTATTTTGTGTGCTATTTTTTTTTTGAATTTGTGTGGTCCATTTTAATTCCACAATAATGATTATAAAATTAAATACGTAATGGCGAACATTAGATGTTTTACTTCGTTTACCTACTGCATGTCATTAGGTACTCATCTATTCAATCATATTGAGCTCTATTTGAGTACAGCAGTAGCATGCAATCCATAAAGGCTGAAAAACTGTGCCTACCCCAAGTGAAATGAACCACAAACATATTTATTATGCATATGTATGTGTACACGGTGCATGTGTACAATACTTATTTAGCTGTTTTTCTATTGTACTAATGTATCAATGAACTTCTCTGCTTATATTTGTTTTTCTTCCAGGAAATAATTGGAATTTTCTAATATTTTTACAGAGTTATTATCTTACCGGGTAGAATTGTAATGCTTTTTTATATGTACTGTTACACCCTCCCCATAAGGGGGATCGAATAATCCCTTGTCCCTGCCTGGAACAGGTGGTGCTTTTATTGTTTATCCTTTATCAGAGCTTAGCTTCCTGCACTGTTCACTGTGCCACCCCCGATAAGTGCGGTACCAGTGAGAGGGAGAGTTCCCTTTGACCCTGATCTCCCACTCTCTTGTGGTCCTGTCGGTTGGAGTGAGTTATATAGTCCCCAGGGTTCTTCAGAAGTCTCTTCTCAACTATCCTATCATCTTCACGGGGGGTCACGTCTGGCCACTGTGGATGGTGTGGAGGGTTCGAGGGACCATTCTCCTATTTCACTGCTTGCTGTCTCTCATTGGGACTGCCTGTGGCTTTTCTTGCATTATACGCTTCTACGTCCTATTCTAATGTATGTTACTGTTTATAAATGTTGTCTCTTCACAAGCTTCAAGAAAAGGCAATAACTGCTTTCGATGGGAACACATAAATGTTTTGGTATGTATTAATTTATGTTGAGACGTCGTGGGCTTATAGAATCATTTAATAGTAGCTTCGTTTTTTTATATAAAAAAAGTAAAGTCTTGACGTGAAAACCGATAGATGGACTCATCTGGTCCTTAAAGCGGTTCGGGAAAGTGATGGGTGCCCTCGACTGTACATGTGTGCATTGTTACGTATTGGAATCGATAACGTGTATTTTTGCCTGTTTTTGTGTGTTTCTGAATGGTTAATTTCTGATGGATATTTTAAGGTTATTTTTATTACTAGTTTTTGAACAAAGGTTATTAAAAAATATGCAAAATTTCTGATAAAAATCTGTTTTTTCCATGTATCAAATGCATAATAATTCATACCCGATCTTGAAAAACTATCCACAACCCACCCTTTGTCATAAAGCAATGTTCGCCACTGGGGTACAGACATCCGAAAGCCACTTAAAAATATCGTAATTTTTTTCCAAAATATAGTCAACCGGTTACCCTTGGGAGCCCTAAAAGAGATGAGGGTTTCCCAATCATATCAAGATTCGGAAGCTTTTGTCATGAGGATATGTACCCATATTTTATTTATTATATGTTTTTATAAGCTCCAAAGTTTTTCGGGTTTGATTTAAGAAAGTGCGAATTTGTAACATTATTTTGGAAAAATCAAAATTAAACGGAATTGTGTCAAAATGTTGAAAGTTTTGTGGATTGTGTTGAATTGTATTGTCAGGTGTCAGTGTGGCCAATTAATCGAACCATATAAATAGATTAGCAATCTGATAATATTATCAAAGTGTCGGAAAGAGAAATGTTAAGGGAACTTAAGAGGAACGGCTGCGCGGCCTGTTTCACACAAAACTTAATTTTGGATTTGAGGCCAAAATACTTACCTAAACCTAATGATCTTTATTTTCATCAAAAAGTATAGCAAATATCTAGTATGGAATAGAAGCATTTAAAAAAAACTTACAAAACAAAGGCTATTAAAGAAATCGAATTTTCGCGCAGTGAAATCACCGTTTCGATTTATTAATTTTTTTTTTTTGTTTAATTCGTAGAACTCCATTTAACTTTTTTTTATCAAATTTAGTAATGTTGTTATTAAATTCTGAAAGTAGTTTTTAATTTTTATTGTTGTGACAGCTGTTTCGGAGATAATCTCTACTACGGTTCGGTTTACATTATGAAAACAAACATATGCTATGGATAAATTGAATTTTTTTCTAGAACTTCCTTGATAAGATATAAATAAAATTAAAAAAAAACAAATGAACGTTAATTAGGTACCTACTAAGTAATATATTTTTTCAATAGAAAATTATGAGCCCATGTAAGTAAGAAACAAGTTTTTTAAAATACTGCTTTATAGCTAAGATTATTTGTGAAAGATTTCTGATTTTTTTTTTCTTTCTTACAATTTTTTTCACAAAACAAATTTAGAACCGCTTTTTGTGATTACAAAAAACATTACTAAACTCTGCTTGCCAAGCAAATGTTATCCCTATTGCCTTATTTATATTTTTGATGACATAAGACACAACTTGTAGCAATATTTTCCTCTGATATAATTCCTCTTAATATTGCATGGCGGTTTCTAGTTAGTTGTTTCTACGCTACGGTAACACCCAGCACGTCCACGGTCTGTACTTATATATATACGATAACTCCATCTCTCCTTCTCTCCTTCTCTCCTTCTCTCCTTCTCTTCTTTATTAAGTACCGAAACAGTGTACCATCAGCACATGTGACAATAAGGAGTTAGTTTTACACCTACTTTATAATATATTTTCGACCTTTCACTCCTTTTTCATTCTTACCATCATTTTAGCGAGATAATGTTTGTAGTTTTTTTTATATGCGCTTTATATGCCCATCTAAGAGTCCCTTTCTTAATTTTAATTACATTCTTTACGAATCTCAACATTTTTCATGGTTTTACCACATGCTCGCCTCAGAGATCTCATTTCTACAGCATTCAGTCTATTTTCATCCTTCCTCTAACAGTTCAATGCCTCAGTTATATAATAATAAAGTTTCTCGGAATCTTTCCATGCGTATTCATGAAAACACTCCATTAAATGGCCTCATCTGGTATAACGCGTGCGTTCGAAAAAAAATTAAAAAGCCGATACAAACTCTGAAAACGAATCACCCCCCTGAAACCACCCCCAAAATTTAATATCTGTGTTTTTGTTATATTAAAAACAACAACCCGTAATAATTCACCATTTTGAAAGAGCGGCGGTTTAATTGGACCTGTACTCTGTATGCCAATTTATCAAGAAGTCAAAAAAGCCTACCTTAGTTTGGGCGTTAAATGTTAGTTCAGGTGTGAATATAAAATATATTCGTGTATATAGGCACTACCCACTGAGACGGTTTTACACAACGATTATTAATGCTTTACGCCCAGAACTTGGGAATAAAGGTAAATACGGAGTATAATAATATCGTAGCAGTGTCGTGCTACGCAAATATTATACGGATTCTTACATTCATTTTTTTACGGAATGAAATCCTTGTAATACAATTTTAATCATTGAAGATAATATTAACAAATCTTTTAATGAAACGTGAAACTGAAAAGATACGAAAAAAAATAACGTTAGCAGCTTTGTTTCGACCACAGGACCTCACGGTCTATCCGGGACCCTGCGCTCTAATCCACTAAGGTACGGCTTCTGGGTTTGAGTTCGAGCTGCTACCGTTATATTTGTCTTTTTTGTGTCTTTACGGTTTTATGTTTCATTCTAAGCATTCTTAATATATTAACTAGAAATTATATACTAGTTAACCGTGTGTTTTAAATCTACGTGTTCCAAGTACGGAATTTTTCAAAACGTTAATTACGTAATTCTGTATCTTTATAATTTCTTCATTATTAATAAATTAATTAAAAATTACTTTGTAATTATAAGTGTTAATAGTGAATTAAATATAATTAGTAATCATTTTTTTTAAATAGCTATCTCTTAAATTTATTTCCATATTAATATTAATAATAAAAATAATTTCTTTTTTAATTTCTAAAATAAATTTGTTATTCAATGTTTTATTATATTTTTTTATTAACATTTTTGATTAATTACTTACCGACTTTAACCAATTTTTTTATGTTTATAATTTGTCTATTATTACATTATTGTGTTCTAATGTTTGTCTACACTTGAAATTATTATTTTTTGGTATTCTGTATATTCCCGATGAGGAAAACATGCTGATATGTATACTCGTATATTAATAAAGTGACGATTACAAAGTAAATTTTCATCCATTTCTTTATCTTTTTCTCTAAATACAATATATGTTATAAATAAAATCGTCGTAAACGTTTTACTACTCGGAACGATAAGAAGAAATGTCAGTGCAGAATCCTGTAAAACTATATAGCTATGTAATGCCATCATTGTTCCTGATATTAATTATTGTAGCATTACTTCTTTGTTTTTATCAAAAGAGGAGGATTTTCGAAGATTTTTGCAAAACAAATCTATTAGAATATTTTAAAGTCCAAACAAAGTTAAAAAAATGTTCATTGATCTAATTGTATTGTCTTTTAAACAAATTGTATACTTAAATGTAATATTATTATTTTTAAAATGTTTGACGGCCAACTAAGTTCAGAATTTATGAGAAAAATTAATAAACATCAACACAGACATAACCACTCCACAAGAAATATGTCTTCCCTTTCAAAATAAATCAAAATCACAGAACTTATTGCTGTATAGAGTGGAGAAGATCTTCCATGAAATACCGACCAGTACAAAAGTAGTGCAAAATGTGTTTAAATTTATTAAAGAAGTAACAAAATATGTGTAATTTTCAATTTAGTGGGCTGTAATCTTTAATTATCACCTGAATTGCAATTTTTGTTATGTATAAGTTATATTTTAAATAAATGAAACTTTGTTTTAAGCACTTTCATTTATTTTCACCGACCGGTTTCGGAACTACCGTTTCATCATCGAAGAATTATATATACTAACAAAACATATATATTAGGTGTCACAGTGGGGGTGGGGGTATGAGTAATGATTAGAAAAGAGTGAAGTACGAAAAGAGATGGAGATTGTGGAAGGGGTGATACGTTTTTCGTCGGGTAGGGGTAGGGGTAGGGGTAGGGGTACGGGTAACGCATCACAACCTCAAAAAACACTCCAAACCCTTCATAACCCCAGGCAAAGACGGGTACTTCGGCTAGCATACTATAAATTGTAAATATTTCATTTTTACGCTTTTCAACCCTCGTGAGCTACACGCCACTTGTTTTCATGTCTCCGTGAAAACATTTCCGGGTTTTTTTATCAATGGAGTTGGAATAAAGAAAAAGTAAAGTAAGGAAGGTATTTTCAATGGTACGGTATTAAAAATATGTAGGTTTGTATTATAAATTACTAATATAAAAATATAGACGGTTTTCTTGGAAAAATAATGTTATTTGGCCAAATATCTCGTGTTTTATGTTGGGTTTTGTGTTTTCAAAAGAGTGCCAGCCACAAATACTATTTATATTTCATGTGTTTATTATTTTATCATACACACATTTTATTGTTTAAAAATACGAAAACAATTTTAAAAGTGTATAAAAATAGCCCAAAAATAAATATATTCGGTCCAATATTTTTTAAAAATATAGTGAGCAACTCCAGTCCATTTAAAAAATATATTATGGATGACGTTCTGACTTAAATACCAGTAAAATAATTCTAAAGTTAATTTTTATATTTAAAATAAATTTCAATTTGTCAAAGCCCTCCAAAACGGTCCAAATCTATGGACGGTCGCTTTTGAGGTTGTTACATAACAAATGAAATATCCTAGAATAGTTCTAGATTCTCGTTTACAATAGCCTGACATACAATAACACAACAGCTCGCCACACGGCAGCCAATAACACAACGACCCACCAAAAGTCACAATAATCAACCAATGGGGGCTAGCGCGACATTACATTACTGGCCGCATGGAACGAGGCAGTTCGCCAAGCGACTCCGCGATCCGTCAGCCACTCTCTTCCTGACCTCCTAGCTATCGCCAGCGTGCTCCGTTGGAGCTCGCGGCTCGGTTAATTTATTGCATCATCTGAGTCCGCCATTGGAAACATCAATTGCATGAGGGTCTGAGGCCCCTAGCAGATCTTTCCCATACTACCTTGTAAAACACCTAAGATGGTGACCTGTTATTAACTATTAAACTCAGTGCGAAGATGTTCAACACCTGTGCTCATTGTATACTGCCCACGCAGTCAACCCCACGACTATGGCATCGCTGTACCAACTGATCAAGTAAGCTGCCCACCCCTTCTCTCCTTTTATGTGCTGTACTTGTGTGTTTACCATCATTAACTTGCCCGGTTAGAATTTCATCAGAGAGAGGAATAGTCTAAGTCTAGAACAGAGTAGGTGCCAACAACTTGGCGTACCCTGCATATAACCCTGACCATGTACTTGTTACAATAAATTCTGAACTGAAAGTACGCCATCTAGACATTTAAGTAGAATAGAAAACGCCTCTCCTTCAATTATAAGGCCGCCTGCCGACTCATTTGACCCTTGAGAGAGAGGAAATCTCCTTGCTGTACCGAAACTGAGCTAATGTCCTGACGACGCTGGAACCCGCCTAGAATACAATCTCCGGGTAAGTCACACTGTTATTTTTGCGCCGCCTCTCACTTGCCTACCGCCCTCCTTTCAGCATCCCACACCTTAATACTGGCACCCTTAATGCTGCCGCCCGACGTGGTCTCCATCGTGGGGCTTTCCTCCTTCCCAACCCCCGCTTCTTCCCCCTGTCCGCCATCATAACAATGTCAAATGTTAAAGCATGGATGACCTTTACCGCACAAAATTTGATATATTCATAGTAAATCATAACTAAACATAAGCGACAAAATTATGTACCTTTTTAGAAACTTTAATTCAAAGAAAAATAATAGTATTGAGCATTAACATTATCATAATATCTGTATTGACAATTGGTTTACCAATTAATATTTTTATTTCTTTCATTAATAATACCCTTTTTTTATTCAACAACAATTATAGAATAAAATAATAACTTTGTTTACATCTGTTTTATTTATACTTTTGCCGACCGGGTTTCGCTACTACCGTAGCTTCTTCAGGGCAGTATACAACTAAACTATGAACTAGGATACACATGTGTTATAGATTGATAAAAACAGGCAAGTGGAGGGCCAAGGGTGGGAGATCAGCAGGTACCTGCTGACCGGGAAGTGTGTGTACTTTGTTTATTGGGAATAATTTAAGAATTGGACTTTTATTTAAATTTATTTGATTATTTAAGTTAATTTAATAGTTTAATATTAAGTTATTGCTTTATTTTTTTAAACTATAATGTCACATCACCAAGTTACCGCTTCATATGAAAATATAACAATTATGGACTTTAAATTCACCCAAATAAAGTTTAAATTTCGCCAAAATACTAAACAAAATCGACAAATAAAAATTTCCATACGAATCCACATGTTCCGAATGCCCGCATGCAATGGTATCAACATAACAGAGTGTTTTGATGA
Source organism: Halesus radiatus (assembly GCA_022606495.2). Lineage (NCBI taxonomy): Eukaryota > Metazoa > Arthropoda > Insecta > Trichoptera > Limnephilidae > Halesus > Halesus radiatus. Next base: position 27,859 of record JAHDVE020010780.1, on the reverse strand, counting down.
GGTGATCTTTTTATTCACTTTTAAATAACGATTCATAAATTGTGCGAATAAAAACATTGTACATTCTGAATTGGCGTTTGCTGTTATATGATTTTTTTTGCTGTAATATTTTCGTAATATAAACACGTAAATTTGTTTTCAACCACTTTAAATTAATATAATGCTCGACCGGTTTCGGAAGAGCCCTTCCTTCATCGGGACGGAAGAGATCACTTATTTTTTGCCATTATTTTGCCTCTTTGTCGTGGGTGCCAATACTACTTAATCCGTCACTGTACAGATGTACATTCTACATTTTACCGTTCCATAAAATGTCCGCAAACTTGACACCTTCGATACCCCAGTGATTAATGAAGAATCATATGAAATAAGAACTACATATAAATCCCATTAAGTAATTATGAATGTTTTTATTTTCTTCAAATGTGTCTGTTCAATCTCATATTTTCTCCACTGTATTTATAATTTACTATTAATTATACTTTACCTAAAATCAAACGCAGAATAAACAATAAATTCTTAAGTACAATTTCCTCAAAAGATTGATATTCAATTTGTGGCATCATTATTAATAAATTAATTATAAAAATTACTTTGTATTCACCACTTTATTATACACAGATATCAACATGTTTCAAAAGCGATACTTTCTTCATTTGGAATAGAATTAGTATTAGTATTCTATATATGCCTGATAAAGAAAGCATCGCTTTCGAAACATGTTGATATCTGTGTATATTAATAAAACGGCCTCCATGGTCGAGGGGTAAGGCTCTCGACTACGAATCCGAAGGTCGCGGGTTCAAATCCCGGCGTGCGCAAGTCAATTTTATTTAATTAATTTGTGTTGCTTCACAATTAATTAATTAAGAATAATAATAATATATGGTAATATTTGTGCACGTTCCAGAGTGGAAGATAATCTCAGTATCGCCCTGGTGAAATACCACCATTCAGAATTGAAACGTTGCTTGGTTGCCGTGTTTGGTGACCAGATCTGAATAGCCAGGCATTTCCCCACCTTCCTCTTCCCCTTCTCCTTCCCCTCCCCTATACCTTCAGCCTCACAACATTTCCCAATTGGGGATGCCATAGTCTCACTAGGTCCAGACGGTTGGGAGCAGTTGAGACTCTTGTGCGGTATTCATGTTAAAAAATAAAGCGGTGAATACAAAGTAATTTTTTAATTAATTTATTAATTCTTACATAATATATTTATTTGATTATAGGCCCACTTGAGTTTTTACATGGATTTTAGAACATAATATAAAGAGCCATAAAAAATTACAATTACAATTACTCATTACTGCCACGGCTGTATGGATGGAGTCTCTCTTGATGGCCCTTTGGAGGCGGAAGACCGTCAAATATCCACCATAAAAATTCTCTCTTAGTGAATGAACTTATTTTGCATATTTTACCGAGTAATATTTTTCTATGTTTTTCTTTTTTTTTCTTCGTCCTATTTTACGTATCTGTTGTTATTTTTTGTTTGTATTATTATCACTTTATGGAACGTATTGCATTGCAGTACCCCTGCATACTTTATGGAATAAAGAACTATTATTATAATAAGTACATAGAGATTCTAACCCATAAAATAATGAACAATCTTTTTCGAACGTTTAAGAGTGACATAAAATAGAAAACCAAAACAATATTATATCACAAATCATTAACGCTACATTATCTAAGCTACAGTACTAAATATTGTAGGATTCATCAATGTGGCGGTATAGATGACGCTTTACTGTATAAATGGAGTCAGCAAATACATCAACAACACCTCCAAACCTGTTGCCCAGATCATGGATCCCATTGGTTAATGAATGAGACTGATAGTGAGTTATCGAACTGTTGCGGAAAAATGTTACAGTTTGTCTTTTGTTCCTCGTCGGTACATTTAATTTAATAGTGGCGAGGATGGTGGGGGTGTTAATTAGGTTGTTAATGATTATATATAGTACAACTAGGTCTGACATAACTCTCCAGTCAGACAGCGTAATAAAATACGATTGATTCATCAAACTTACATAATTAATATTTTCAATTGTAATTTCCGTTTAAAATTTACGTACCTAAAATTTGTGCTGAACCCGTTCTATATTGTGTACTTTATACAAAGGGAACTAAATAGGTGAATAAACCTTCACTTGACTTCTAACTAATGAAGTGTACATCATTCTCATACAATCTAAAGACTAGAAATCAATTAAAATTCTGCGAAGGAAGCCAAGCATCTTTAACCGTTAGAGTGCGGCCCATCGCCATCGCGCTGTACGCTTTAGTTACATAAATTGCGACGCAGCGCTATAGCGTTACAATTTTCAGTGTGCTTTTTGTCGTCCTCGTGACAGCATGTGTTCAATTTGAGCGTGGTATATTGTGGTTGGCGCGTGTCTTGATAACTATATTTATTGTTTATCCTGTTAAAATAAATACACCCTAAAGTGAACCGATATTTTTCACCATGCCGGAAGTTAATTCTATTGAGGATGATCGTAATGTATCAAATGACAGCGTCACTACGGATGACGAGACCTTCGTTCCCATAAATGAATGTGTGCAGCAAAGCAAATGAGATAAGGCGATCCAATCTCATATACGCTCCCTGTAAAAAAGGACTACATGAACCACGGGAAAAAACAATTGTGAAATGAAAAAAATCATTTATTTTGTATTTCTAAAATATTTTTGTAGTTGTAAATGTGTAGTTTTTTTTTAATTAGAACTATAATATTCGTAAAATTTCATTCTTCACATGTACAATTTCAAAAAAATATATGAAAATTGATTGATATTTGTACAAGTTATTGCATTTTTATTGAATACCGTACTTTTTTATTTAAAAACACAGAATATATTTAGCAATTTATATACGAGGTTGTCCGTAAAATAAGTTTCCCTATTTTTTTTTAAATCCACCACTTGCGCACCATTTGAACGCTCATGCACTTTTCTCCATACACTTCTGTCAGTTGAGAATGAATTTCCGTCGCCGAATGGCCTTTGGCACATAAAAAAACGAATCACGGAGCGTACTTCACGCCTCGCGGGCGATGCGATCGGGAGCTCCATTATTTACGGCTGCCAAACCGACACTGAGCGTCGCAGCGAGTTCGGCCGGATAGGGATGTGGAGGGGGAAGACCAAGCTACGATCCAGAATAAAAAAATAAAAAAATTAATTACCTTATTTAAAAAAAAAAATAGGGAAACTTATTTTACGGACAACCCTCGTACATACTTGCAAAATAAGCATAGCACTGAAACGGTTATAGCCTTATTAGTTATATCATTAATGTGTCTAATGAATGTCAAGATTTCATCGAATATTACACCCAGATCTCAAATTTCTGACACTGGTGTTAATTAAATATTATGTCATGTGTATTCATGTAAGATATGATAACGAGTTTTGGAAAATCGTAGTACTTGACATTTCTGAATGTTCAAAAATAAAGCATTTTGTTGGCACCATTCATGTAATTGATTTAAATTACTCTATAAAACGTTTTTTGCGTTTTTTTTTTAAATTTTATTTTTTTTATTTCTTATAAGTTGCATTACAAGTAATTTATAAAATATATTTAAATAAAGGGTATTCTTGGGCGTGTATACCTTATCAGAAAAGAGAAGTTCTCGTGTCTGATAAGGGAGCTACGATTCTTAATTTGGCAGGTATATAATATTTAATTTGCTTCTGTTTATAAAATGTTTTATATGAAATACTTGCGTATGTAAGTTTTTTTTAAAGAAGAGTTTATTTTTATTTATTTGTTCTGATTGGTCATTCATACAGCGCATTTCAACGGGGAGGTTATTGTAGTTTTTTTAGGGTTTGATAAACATAATGATTTTGCATTAGAGTTGCTTTTAAATTAGGTATTATGAATTGATTTCCATTTCTCGTGAGTTTTGTAATATTCCTGATTTTCTTTAAGATATTTCTTTTTACACATTTTTTATAATAGAAACTTTCTTAAATATATCTTCAATATTTGGTACTGAAAATAGTGTGAAAAGTGATTTCGTTGAAAAGGTGGATCTTTTTTAAAGTATGATTTATGATGATTCTTTGTGAAAATTTAATGAATTTAGATTATTTTTAAATGATCCTCCCCAACCAATAATGCCGTAGATAAGCAGAGAGGGAATAAGGGCATAGTACATAATTTTGATTATTTTCACATTTAAAATATTTCTTAACCTAACGATACGATACGATATATTTCCTTATTCTCTTTACTAGCTATGTGGTGTGTCCATTTTAAGTTTAGATCAATGATCACACCGAGGTATTTAATTTCGAACGAAGAGTCGATTATAGTATGTTTTTCTGTATCTGTTTGTACATAATTAGTAAAGAAATATTTGTACAGCGCAAATATTATTATTATTATTATTAGTACACTTATGAGTTTGTTTACAGTTTTCATTGTCACATTTTTTTTTCTTGGATTATGATCTACGAGTATATATATAAAAATCAATGTAAGTTTGTTTGTCTGTTTGTGTATCATCGATGTTCTCAAAAATCACTGGAACTGTTTCGCTGAAAATAGCACAGTTTGTTTTTATTGGTGCCGGGAAGGTTTAGAAAGTACTTTGAATGAAATCCAATATGTAAAACTGTTGCTATAATGTTTTAAAATTATTATGAAAAACAATGAACCCGCCATGTTTTATTTAGGTTATCCCATATATATAACACTCTGGTTAGCCACAGATTGCATATTCAAAAGAAGGACGTTTTTTTGGGTAGAATATTTTCAAAATGGAAAACACGAGTACCTACTTAAGAACTTTATGATTCAGATATATTTTGAAAAAAATAATCGTTTGAAATGAAATAAAATATTCAAATGGATTTTTCTTTATTTGGAGATAGTTACTTTCGCTGTCAAATCAATTATTGTACCCGAGTAAGGCCGGGTACATATCAGTTAGTATATTATAAAATGAATAGTCATATTATTATTATATTCTATTACACAATCCATACAAAATTTTAGTATGGCGAGTTCTGCATTGCCGCAGAGCTTTTCCGGGAAAAGTTCGACAAAGCATGCAAAGTACTTACACTTCCAAAGCTTCGGTAAAATTGAATGGCGCCACGTGCAGTGTGCACTGCTTTAGCCAATATCAAAGCCTGGAAAATGTTTGCAATAATACGGGAAACGGCACGGTACAGTCGAAGTTGACTCCTATTAAAAATAAAAGTTTTAATTTGGTACAATAGTTATACAAAATCAGGAGGGCGAAAACTACATATATTATGCGAATACTTCATTTGAAAGCATAAGAATCCTGAATTTCTACGTATATATTACGAATTTCCCTTGAAAACTTGAAGATTTCATGAACTTGAAAAAATATAATTATGTTATTTTTAAAAATAATCTTTATTCGGATGTCAATTTGAAAAAGCAATTCTATAAAATTCCATCTACAGAAAAAATATGCTCCGAAAAGTATAAACAAGTGTGGTTCTGTTATTTCCCATATTATAGATACGAAAAAATTCACAGCGTTTCTTTAAATATTGCTTAAGACAGTAGTTTTTAGATTTTTGCACTATTCTAACTATGTTGTGTTTTATTAAATATTTTTTAAACGATTGCTTACACCCTAAGCGTTTTTTATTTCAGCGCACTCCCTCTCTCTTCCGTATTAACATATCTCCTTTGCAGACGATGTTCAGTCTCCACTCGGAGACTGAACATTGTTTAGTAGGTTTCTAACTCAAGCAATACCACAAATGATCTATCAGTATATTCTATAAGGGTAGCTATGAAAATGTATAAGGTTTCAAAAAATAAAAATCCTTTAGCTGTAATCTTTAAAATGCATGAAATACATCCCAAAATGTTTGAATATAGGAGCTGTTTGAAAACCAGCGAAAGGCAATTTTGAACGTTTTACCTAAAATTCAAGTACGTATTTCATAAATATTTTATAGTCACTACACACAGGAGGGAAATAATTAGGCCTTGAGGGAAATAATTTCCCTCAAGGCCCATATAATCTTTGGGGATGCTATGTGGAGGGTCTTTTAGAGGATAGGAAGGAGTGAACCTGGGTATCTTTGGGAAGAGACATAGGCCGGCAGATCATTCCACAACCGACCTGTTGAATACAAGTGACAAATTTCAAATGTGTGCAAATGTTTGGCGCGCATTTGGCGTGTTTCCTGACTATTCACCGATGCCGAAGGGATCAATGACCCTAGTTCCTCAGAGCGTCTTTCATTAAAATACCAGTAGAACAAGGACAGCATTCCCACCTGACGCCTGTGCTCCAAAGAATGCAGTCCGTTTGTTAGGACAGGCGAATTTATCAAACGGACCGCCCGTTTTTGCACACAGTCGCTGGTTTTTCAGATATTTTGGGACTCCCGACCAGAGGTGGCTGCCAAATTCTACAATGGGGCGCACTTGCGATTTGTACAGGGTCAGCAGTTGTGTGCTATTAAAGTATCTGCGGGCTCTGTACAATACGCCCAGCTTCTGAGAAGCTAACTTTACTCGGGTTTCGATGGAGCCCCCATACCTGAGCTGGTCACTTAAGGTTACACCAAGCATATCAATAGAGGGCTTGTTGGGAAGATTGCGTGTTATTTAGTAGTTTGATCATTTTCGCTAATGTTTGTAGATGTAGAAAATTGTCTTGAACACCGAAACAGCTGTCACAATAATAAAAAATAAAAGTACTTGCGGAACTTAATAACAACATTATTAAATTTGATATACATAAAAATAAATTAATGGAGTTCTACGAATTAAACACAAAAATATATATTATTTTTATAAACAATAATTATTAATCTAAAACACTCATCCAAATTGAAAAAACCTTCCGAGCAAAGATAAATGTCGCCGCAGGACTCGAACCCACCCTTCTAATATCCGGTCAGATGCTCTACCGTTGAGCTACGTCGGCTTATCGCAAACCCGCCAAGTTAATCAATATATACTAGTGTTCCATTCAATAATTACTGTTTTTATTATATTTTCACCTGTAAACAACCAACTTTATTACTTTATTGTTTATGATTAATTAAACGGATGGATATAAAAAAAAATTTGAAAATAATAATTGTTACCCTTTGCGCTATGCACAAAAATCTTGTCTTAAGTTTTAAGAACTTTAGTTTATCAATTACAAAAATATATTTTTAATATTTTAATTAAACTTTTTGTTGATTTACTAAAATGTTAATATGTTTTTTGAAAATCGTGAAGCGTTATGAATTATACATGGAATAGGTGATTTCGTTATTACCTGTAGATGTTTACAATGTTCTCTCTAATTAATTGTTGAAATTCACAATTAATTAAACACATGACGATGATAGGACGTGAGAAAGGAGGCATATAAAATACTGAAATAATATGGCACCCTCTTAGAAATATAATCAAATGTAGAAAAACAGATTGTCTGTGTAGGGGTGACCGTATCCACTGTCAACTACGTTAAACATTCTGGGGTGAATTGCTCTGAACATTTTGTGAAAAATTATACTCACATTTACAAAAATGCCCGAAACCTATAAGATAGGAACAGACAGTTGTGGGAGCCAACTAGTATCAGACTTATAATTTTTTCCGGCAATATGACAACAACATTTTTGTAATAATAATAATAGTAATAAATGGTTATTCCGGTATGTGGGGAGGTTTGTGCAGTCCCACACATTCCATACAACAATATACATACAATAGTTATAAAAATATACAAAAAATGTACAAAAGTTTAAAAAATAAAATAATAATAAGGTGAATGATAAATGACACAAACAAAATCAGTACACGACAATAAAATCTTTAATGTGCTGCGGAATTTAAATTGTGAGGGACCAATAAATTTTTCCAGTATGCGTCGATGCTGGAGGCTGGACTGAGGCGGGACTCCATCATGAGGATATTCCCGGAGCTGTTTATTCTTTACTTCAAAGTCAGAGAAGACGAAATCGTATGTTAGTTGAAAAACTCTAGTTTTAAGCCATAGTTGAAAGCCATTGTGCAGAATTGTGTATAAAATATGCACCTGGTCGTAAATATGTATTAGTTTTAAATATGTATTGGGTTTATATTCTAGTTATACCTACATAAGTCTAAATTGTAAATCACTAGCTATAAGCCATAGATGTAAGTCACTAGTTATAAATCTTACTTGTAAGCCATTAGTAATAAATTTTAGCTGTAAGGAATTAGTTATACATCTAAGTGATATGTTATATAAATTATTTGTAAATCGCCCTTGCGGTGATTTTCCCCACGAAAACGGCGCTATAGAAGTAATCCAATCATTAGTATTATTATTTTCGTCTAGTGGCAACCCTCGCACTGGTGTGACTGACGAAGTACTCGTATCTAATCTGGCCCTAATGTAAAAGGAAGACATAGCTGGAATACTAAAGTTTAATTGAAAAACCCAAGCGAGGCTCAGCTCGCAAGAGTCGACACTATAAAAAAGACTGAGGGCTGTTGGAGTTAATTGATGGATCGGGTGTTTAATTGCTCGAATTTTTACTACAAACAGTTAATATTGTCTGGAGGAGAACGATCGTCATTTGATAATGAAAGCTCAAGGTAGTTGTAAAGCGGATTAATAATCTTTTGATAACGAATTTTTGAATATCTTTGCGGCAGATCGGTAAGACGGACGTAGTGAGGGCGAACAACTCAAAATATGTACACACAAGTGGCGGTTCCCGGTCTAAATCATTGAGAGTTCTACATTAAAGCGATTTTAAAATTAAAAGAAGGCTTTCCATGGTCAGATTTTCTTTTTCATCAAATTTTATATATTATGGAGTCACTTCATTTTAATAGTTGGCGTGAAAAAGTGAGTGAGATATTAAAAAAATGTTATTTTAATACAGTATTGGGCAATACTAGAAAGTAGCCAAGTTCTTATTTTTTAATGGATTTATTTCCCCACAAAAATAACTAAAAAGGCGGATAAAATTTTTCTTTTAATGCAAAAACTTTTTTTTTTGTATTTAAAAGATCAATAAAAAATCACGTAAAAAACGAATTCAATAAATTTTTTTAAAAACCTAAAACAATATTGATAGCGTATAGGAAAAAAATAATATGTGCCATTTCCAAGGGGGTAGTGTAACTATGTAAAATACTTTAAATAAAGTTTGGTTAGGCAGAGTACTTGGGTTCGAGTCCCAGATGCGACTGAAATCTTTTTATTTTCTGTCCTTTTTTTCCGTTTTCATATTTCATTTAGGTTGTGTTAATATTATTTTCTACAATGATTAAATAAAGTCGATTGCACGTATGAAACAGCTGTCACGTACAATAAATGTTACTCCAAACCCACCAAAACTAAAACGTGTATTTTAATTCACATTGTTTCATGGGTGAAGATATTTTAATAAATAAGGACCAGTCTTCTGACCATAATCAAAAACCGACACTTTATACGGTTAGATTTAAATACCCCAAAACTTTTGCGACATTTTGATATTTTACGCAACACGAGTTTTGGGCAGTCGGGCATACGAGAATACCATTATCATCACAAGGTCAAAAGGCTTGTTAGATATAATCTCATTGAAGTTTCTTCACGTTTAGGATAATGGATGGCGAAAAACGTTACAGAGTGTTAAGACATGGGCGAAATTGAAGAATGAATCAAATGAATAAATTCAATATTTCGACACACTCGATCTGATTCTCAATTTAACACGGAATTAATTCTTCATGCCTTAGCTTAGACCTTGCAACTACACTATGATTATTTAATGCGCAGCACCATAACTACTGGAAAAAAATTAAAGTTGCCGGAGATATTGTGCAGTGTGCAGGACTCCATCTAATGTAATGAATTCCGTGCCGCAATTTCATAAAAACCCGTAGGTCATAAGTCATTTTAGTCCGTTACGGCAAACCCCTCTAGTCACCCAGTCAGTTATTCCGAACAGCGCATATTCGCCTTCGCAGTCCGTATTCCCTTATTCAAGGAATTGATTCAAAATACTTCAGTAAATATCTAGTACTGATGAAAAGTATTTTGTTTATTTTTGGTTTTAAATTATGAAGTATATATATATATTTTTTTTTTATTTAATATGATAATTTTTTTTTACAGAGAGTATATATTTTTACAGAGAGTATATGCCATGAAATTTATTTTTTTCATAATTTTAAAAGCAACTTAAAAAATATTTGCGGCTTTGTGATATATTTTTTTAAATTATCACATTTGCAATGTAAATATGATTACGTAAATAAAGATATAAAATAAAACATTAAAAAAAGGTCTTTTTGGGTTGACATTTTAAATTATATACGGAAAATTTGTGTTCCAAAGTAAATTGGTCGTTTTTTAATTTAATTTAAGGTCCACTGTGATGCTAATCATATATTTTTAATTTTATATTTCATTATATTTTCAAATCAGATGGGGTAAAACTTTTTTTTAAATCACAGTTTGCTCACAAATAATTGCTAAAGATAACCATAATAATTGCGCAAGTCAGTCAAGTCACTGCGAGATATTAGTCAGAAGTTTCTAACTCATTCCTCAATGCCCGCGAGGATTCCATTCGTGTTAGTCCCAGCGTAGGTAAGCCGTCATTTTCACTAGTCGGATGGGAATTTTCGGAGTAATCCATACTCGGTAGGGCGCATCTTTGTTTGTCTCGTAATATTGTCTTTAATATTTTTTTATTTTTTTTTATTGTATAATATTAATTATATACAGTGGGAACTTATACCCGCTAAGCCACTGCAAGTAGCTTCTCAGCAGGAGTTTATTTCAACAATATAATATAATACAACAATAAATTACAATCATCATACAAATGTAGGGCAAAATTATTATATTTAGGCGCATGCATGTTGTGATCAATGTACAAAAATTGAAAAAAAAAATTAAAACGAAAAAATAATGGAAAAGCATTACAGTTTTGTTATTGAGATACTAGAGTCCAATTTTTTAACACCGATTTAAATAATATTATAATAATGTGAATATCATAAAAAATATCAAAATTATAAAAGTACCAATATTATAAAATTATCAATATTATAAAAATATCAGTATTATAAAAATACGAATATTATAAAAATGAAACCATTATTTACCACATTGAGGTGTAAATACATTTTTCGTATTATTTATTATCTAGTTGAATAAGATTGTTATTTTCGTGTTTATTTTATTTTTAAATGTCTTATTTCCAACACAAGCGCAATTTGCAATGCGAAAAAGTCCCCCGTTTTCTACTATTATTTATTTTTAATTATTAGTTTTTTTTGTGGATTAAAGGAATTAATTAAATGAATAAATTCACAAGACTAGGTGAATCATACTGAAGCGATTCACTACTGCGGATGAATCTCTTCGTGTCTAGAGCGTATAGCTCATTGTTATTAGTTGACACTGTGCCTTCGAAGGGTAATTATTTGGCCTGTTATTAATGGGAAAATAAGATAAAGCGTTTTTGGTCTAGGTGTCCATATTTCGGTCACAATTAATTAATTAAACAAAGAGAGGTATTAAAATATGAACAAACCTCTACGTTGGCGATATTTTAAGTTTTTTTTTTCAATTTTTGAATAATATATTAAAGTAACATGTTTTTAATAAGTGAAGAAAATATTAAAAACTCTCAAAATGAAACATGAAAATGAAAAGACAGAAAAGAAAAAGATAACGCCAGCAACTGGGACTCAAACTCAGGATCTCATGGTCTATCCGGGATATTGCGCCCTAATCCACTGAGCTACAGCTACCCCAATCAGTTTTTTTTTATTTTTATTATTTTTTTTATTTACGGACCAATACCCAATTACGCAGAATTCGTAACACGAAATGAAATAAACAAGAGCTACAGAAAAAGAACAACACATACATAATACAAAAATGATGCAGTGACAAACTTGAAAGCTTTGACTTGAAAGTGAGAACATTCCAGTCAAAGCCTGATCGAGCTTTAGTAAAGTATATTATTTTAGACATTCTAAATGATAATCTTCGAGTTTTCATTTCGTAAAGCCCAACAAAAATCATTTAGACTGGTACCAAAAAATTCAAGGCCTTGGCTTGAGTTAACAAGTCTCGACATTCTAGACAGTGGAAAATGGTACCCATATTTAGTAGAGTATTTATTGAGGAAAAAATTCATTGTTTCTTGGTTTACGATTCAGAATGTTGAACTGAATGAGTTGCAACAGAGAAGGTGATTATTTTCTTCAATGATTAAAAATAAATTACAATGAGGTTTGTAAACATCAATAAATTACTCCAAAATTTAAAATTATTCCTACACTTTTAAAAAAATTAGCAGATGTCCCATATAAATAAAAATCGGATGGGTATATCCGAGACACTATCTAAAGATTGCAAATAAATTCGGGTGAAATCTTGTAGTCATGACAAAAAGCATGGGAAATAATTGAAGATGGTAACTGGAAATCGAAGTATGATAACTATTAACATTAATTTTTTAAAAAGGTTTATGTATAACAATTATTCTGCTAGGTAATTATTATTATGCGTGACAGCCGTTTCGCCTTCCGAAGGCATTATCGAACTGTGATGAAGCCACTTACAGATGATCTATTTATATTATTTATATGTAGGTACTTAAATGAAACTCATAAAATGTTTTTATTTTTTTGTATATTGCCAATTCTCTTATTAATTTCTGAGTAAATTGAGGGTTAATTTAAAGCAGTCTTTCCCAAAGTGGTCTATACCGACCCCCAGGGGTCGATATAGACCACTTTGGCCTGCGAGGGGTTCACGTCAATGAAAAAAATAATTGGGTGCGCATGGGATGTAAATGGGGGTCCATGAGAGTGGAGTGTATCGTATGCTATATATATATGCTATGATAGTCTTGAAATACAAAATATTAAGATCCCAAACATCAAATATGAAGATATAACGGGACTTTTGACACTTTGATTAAATTATTTATTTAAAAACTTGACAAAGTAAATCAATGTCGTCTTGTTTGAGAGTGCTGGAGAAAAGTAAGTAATTTTTTTATAGAATTTTTATTTTGTAGTTTCTCCGATAGCATAAATCCGATTATATTTTTTACTTTGTGTCTACTATTGTGTAAAAGCCTTTACAGGCGGATACTCGTTCAGTGGCGGCTCGTGACTTGAGTGAGCTATAGTAGAGCGCTAAGATTGAAAAATACGACTTTATTGATGTTGTTGAAGCTGGAAATGATTATCATATCTCATCCCTCCTATTAAAAGCATTGATTTATTGTGTTTTTATTTTATGTAAAAATGTTAGTTTTGCATTTTTTTTAGTTTTAATTAATAAATGTACAACTATAAAACCTAACAAATATTTTATTTTAAAGATTTCCACTCTACAGTAAACCCTATCAAAGTGAGTATCTCTGTGTCTGGTAATAAAACAAATTTATAATTGATAAATTTGTAAAAAAAACAATATTAGGTAAGCGGGGGGTCTATACAAAACAGAAAAAACGGTAAGTGGTCTACGGGACAAAAAAGTTTGGAACCTCTGCTTTAAAGTTTATTACACTGTAAAGTTGGCATAATTAAGGGTTATAAGTTATAATGTTTAAATTTGATTAAAGGTCATTAAGATGGTTATCCTTGGCGTTTTTTTGCAGGTGCAGGTTTTTTTTCGTCTGCTTAATGATACTATCTTGTATTATGGTCTATAATTGATTAATGATACTAACTCGTATTATGGTCTATAATTGATTTATGATACTAACTTGTATTATGGTCCATAATTGATAAATGATGCTATCTTGTATTATGGTCTATAATTGCTTAATGATACTAACTTGTATTATGGTCTATAATAGCTTAATGATACTAACTTGTATTATGGTCTATAATTGCTTAATGATACTAAATAGTATTATGGTCTATAATTGATTAATTACACTAACTTGTATTATGGTCCATAATTGATAAATGATGCTATCTTCTATTATGGTCTATAATTGCTTAATGATACTAACTTATATTATGGTCTATATAGCTTAATGACACTAACTTGTATTATGGTCTATAATAGCTTAATGATACTAACTCGTATTATGGTCTATAATTGATTGATGATACTAACTTGTATTATGGTCTATATTTGCTTAATGATACTAACTTATATTATGGTCTATAATAGTTTAATCATACTAACTTGTATTATGGTCTATAATTGATCTCAGCTTGAATATATCTAGAAGTGGGAATAGATTTATATTCATAAATTAATTAAAAATGACTTTGTAATCACCACTTTATTAATATACACATATCAACTTGTTTCGACAGCGAAGACTTAAATAGACAAATGATAAAAATATAACACAATGATGTAATAATAGACAAATTATAAAAGTAAACAAAAAATGATTAAAGTAGGTAAGTAATTAATCAGAAATGTTAATAAAACGTTGAATAACAAATTTATATTGAAAATTAAAAAGAAATTATTATTTTTTCTTTAAAATTATTGACGCCGCAAAGTAAATACCAATCTTTTGGAGAAATTATAATTATATTTATATGTATAACCTAATTTTTCTGATTTTATAAATCTAAGATTAGATCGAGGATCAAAAAAAAACATTGATACATTTTTTTTATTAATATTCTTTTTTTCTGTATAATGAAACCCCACAAAGTGTTTCATGAGAATCTACTATATTTTTGCCTTTTAACGGTCAGCTCTCAAGAATGGCTCTGAACACCACTTCGTAGTTTGCTAACTGAAGCAATACCACTCATGATTTATAATAACAAACTAACTAACTAACTAACTAACCATCACCGTTTCGCCGCAGGGGTAGGCATAGAGGACGGACCGCTAAACAACTCGATCTTGGTTTACATTTCTTGTTTCATTCACGTTCATACAACGTCTCATACATCCGACGGCCTCCATGGTCGAGGGGTAAGGCTCTCGACTACGAATCCGAAGGTCGCGGGTTCAAATCCCGGCGTGCTCAAGTAATTTTTATTTAATTAATTTATGTTGTTTCACAATTAATTCATTTAAAAATAATATATGGCATATTTGCGCACGTTCCAGAGTGGAAGATACTCTCAGTATCGCCCTGGTGAAAGACCACCATTCAGAATTGAAACGTTGCTTGAAATGGCTTTTAGCCGTGTTTGGTGATCAGATCTGAATAGCCAGGTATGTTCCCGCCTTCCTTTTCCCCTTCTCCTTCCCCTCCCCAATACCTTCAGCTTCACAACATTCCCCAATTGGGAATGCCATAGTCTCACTGGATCCAGACGGTTAGGAGCAGTTGGGACTCTTGTGCGGTATTCATATAAAAAAAAAATTCTCTTCTGTTATTCCGACTTCTGATATGTCCCGACTCAAGTATTTTATTTACTTGATTGTGCCATGTCTTCCTCGGACGTCCCCGGCTTCTTCTTTCATTCACATTCGCGTCATATATTCTCCTTACACTCCTTTCTTCGTTCATTCGGTCTACATGCCCGAACCATCTAAGCGTCCCTTTCTCAATCTTGCTCATTACGCTTACATCAGCCTTGCATTCTTTACGAATGTCAACATTTTTCACACGATCATACACGGTTTTACTACACATTCGTCTCAGACATCTCATTTCTACAGCATTCAGTCTAATTTCATCCTTCCTCTGAAAGTTCCATGCTTCACTGCCATACATCAGGGTTGGTATCAACACTCAATTGTGGACTGCTAACTTTGCTTATTTGGACAACTTTTTTTTGCGCCAACAGCGTTCAGTCCTTCTTTAAGGAGTTTCCTGCATTTACCCTTTTTTCAACATCCCTATGATTTATATGTAAACACTATACGGGTATTTAGGAAAATACAAAGGTTTTCAAAAGACCAATATCATCAAACGGTAACCTTTTAAATTCTATGGAATACACACCAACATGTCCGAAAATAGGCAAGCTTGAACGGTTTACCTATAATTCTATTTTTTTTTACATGAATACCGCACAAGAGTCCCAACTGCTCCAAACCGTCTGAAGCCAGTGAGACTATGGCATCCCCAATTGGGGAATGTTGTAGGGCTGACGGTATTGGGGAGAGGAAGAAGAAGGGAAAGAGGAAGGTAGAGAAATACCTGGCTATTCAGATCTGATCACCAAATACGGCTGAAAGCCATTTCAAGCAACGTTTCAATTCTGAATGGTGGTCTTTCACCAGGGCGATACTGAGAGTATCTTCCACTCTAATTAAATCTCACTAATTATCGGAATTAATTCCAGTACGTATTTCATATAGAATGTAACAAATTACTGTTTGAAATAATTTATAATTTTTAGAAAAAAATTGCGTATTAATAGTATTTCTTGCGTCAGCAGACCTCAGAGTGTGTATTTTTGGATGATGACCGTTAAGGCAATGCAATTCGTAAAAGTTCCTGAAACTCGAACGAAAACACTCAATCCTTAGACAGGTCGAAGTTAAGACTTGCCCGTTTCAATCTCTAAATATAAAAATGAATGTTTGTTTGTGGGTCTTAGATTTCTCGAAAATTGCTAGACCGGTTTCGCTTAAAATAGCACAATTTATTCTTATTAATACCGGGAACGTTTAAAGATTAGTATGAAAAACATTGAATCCGCCATGTTTTATTTAGTTTAATCCATAGATGTACTACTCTGGTTAGCCACAGATTACATATTCTAAATGAATGTTTGGAATGAAATGCAATTTTTAAATTAATGTTTATTTATTTATTTTGTATTAATTCATTAACGCCCCAAAGGGCTTTTACATATTTTAACATTAAAATGATTATGTGTACAGAACTTAAAAAAAAAAAGCATGATGCATAGTTGGTACATAAGTGTAACATATTTATAATGTATATGAAGGTATAATAATGTATAAGTGCATGACACAGAGAAGTTAAAAAGGGAAAGGTTTTTAATTTGTAGATACTACTTTTTTTTATAAAAATAGTAATAGCCTGATCCACATGATACATAATACACAAGTGCATAATATAATACTCTTATAATATAAGTGCATGACATTGTGAAAAAAAAAATCATTGTGTTTTTATATTTCGGCTAGTGTAAAAATGTATGAAATTGCATAATACATAATATAGTATAAGATACATAGAAAAAAAAAGAGGAACAAGTTTTTGGATTGTAGATGAGTACAAAGATAATATATATAAAAAAATAATAATTAAACAATAGCTCTTATGCGATGCTCTTATAATTGTTGCAACATAAAAAATATCGTTCAGGTATCTTTTATACATGGGTAAACTTATCCTAAATATATCTATAGCAGAGGTGAATTTATTTCCAAGTATATGTAGACGAGAAATAGGTGCATGTATTTGGTAGTTTGTCCCAGAATTATTGTTACAGAATAACATATTTTGCCGAGTTTGTCGATGAGGTACTTTGAAATTGATTAGTTGCAGAAGTTCACAACAGTCTAATACACAATAAATAATTTTAAATAAAAAAGTTAAGTGAAAATAAAACAGTAACTTTGTTTATAACCACGAGAATTTTATTTAATTTTATTACGACCGACCGGTTTCGCTTAACATCATCAGCATCTTCAGGGTACAAAAATTAAACTGATCAAAATACATAGTGTGTGTTTATATATACAAAATAGAATAAGACAGAACATAACATAGAACAAAGAAAAAATTAGATAGCATGAAATAGAAATCTGACATAAAGAGTTCATAAATGATCTTACTTCATTATTTAATGTTTGCTTAAAACAAAATTATTTCCAATTTAATGGTGTTATATATCAGCAAACAGAAGGCCTACCTATGGGATCGCCCACTAGCCCTCTGATTGCAGATATATTCATGAACAATTTAGAGAACAAAAATTTTAACGGGTACCTCACCCCTTATAAAAAATGTTTTACTGTGGAAAAGATATGTTGACGACATATTCTGTATATGGACAGGGACAGAACGCCAATTGAATGCATTCCACAACCTTATAAACTCCTACCACCAGCAGATTAAATTCACATTAGAGATAGGCAACAATTCAACCTTAAACTTTTTAGATCTCACCTTATCTGTCGTAAATAATAAAATAAATTTTAATATATTTCGTAAACCTAGCTACACCGACATTGTTATACATAATACATCCAATCATCCTTTTTCTCATAAACACTCCGCGTTTCATTCAATGGTCCATCGTTTGGTCACGATACCGTTATCAAATACTCATTTTTCCAACGAACTAGCATTAATTAAAAAAATAGCGATAAATAATGGATATGAGTCCGATTTAATTGATACAATTTTAAGTAAAAAACAAAAAACAAATAGCCACTAAAAACTTCTTATTCGCTAATCCACATAAAATAAACAGTATTAACAATCTTAGTTACCAATGGCGGCGTATTTTATTTTATTTTTTTATTTAATATGATAATTTTTTTTACAGAGAGTATATAAAAATAAGACATGATTCATATAGTGTAACAAAAAATATAATATAGCTATTCCTCACTATAAAGAAACAAGGTTCTTGTGTATGGTGAGTGATTATCGCTTAATTAATCAAATCATAACTTGAAATATTGTTGTACAATAGCAGGAAAATATGAATTTGTCGTGTAAATTTTGTAATTTATCACTAGTAATAGTATTAAAGAAAAAGAAAAGAAAGTAGAAGAAAAGAAGAGAAGATAATAAAAGACAAAAAAATCTAATAATAATAAAAATAAAAATAATTTTTTAAAAATTGTTACAGTAGTTTGAGGTAATTTTTTAATCTATGTTGAAATTCATGGATATTTTCTATAATTTTAAGATCAGATGGCAGATTGTTAAAAAAAGTTATTCCTAGATATAGGTATGTGTTTTGCGTATGCTTAGTATTGAATGGCGGGATTTTAATGTTTGGTTGATACCTTGCGGATATATTAAATTGTAATTTATTTAACGTTTTTTCTTTAAAGATTTGAATAATTGCATATTTTTTATAAATTTTATCTACTGTAGGTACATTGAATATTGTAAAAAGCTTTTCAGTGGAAAATGATGATGGTTTTTTTAAAATTACCTTTATTATCAATCTTTGAATTATTTTAAGTGGACTTAAAATATTATCATATGTTCCCCCCCAGCTAATAATTCCATATTGTAAAATAGACTGAACAATTGCATAGTACACTCTTTTTAGGTTTTCTAGTCTAAGAATATTTCTTAGTCTTATAAATATATATATACATTTTCTAATTTGTTTAACAAGTTCACAAATATGTGTTTTCCATTTAAAATGCTGGTCTATATATACACCAAGGTATTTAATTTTGAAAGTTGGACTAAGTATTGAACATGCTTGATTACAATTGATTCTGTTGCAGTTACTTTGGTGTATTATAATTTTTATTTCTGGTTTTGATTTAAATTTATTGATAGAGAAAGGAATAAATTTTTTTTTCCTGTGTTAAGGGAGAGTAGATTATTATCGAACCAATTTTTTAATATATTAATATCAGTATTTGCTAGCTTGTTAATAGAATTCCAGTCAGTACCTTCAATTATTATGACAGTGTCGTCAGCATAAGATATTATTTTTCCGTTTAGCTTTTGTATGAATATGTCATTTACATAGATGATAAAAAGTAGAGGTCCCAGTACTGTACCTTGAGGTATGCCAAAATTATTCATTTATCATTTTTCTTCCTGCAGTATAAAAAATCTTCCTTCTGAATTAAGACCTGCATTTTATACAAATAATTATTTATGTAAATTTTTAATCAACTCAAAAGATAAAAACAACAAGCTTAGTCACTCGGTAATATATAAATTAGATTGAATGATTGTTCAGCATTCTATATTGGCAAAACAACACGCAATGTCAATATAAGAATTAAAGAACATCTTAGATGCCTAAATAATAACGGTTTTCCAGAATTCGCCAATCACCTTATTGATAAAGATCATACCTTCATTCAAAGCACCGGTGCTAATATTCTTCATAAAAATGGTCATGGAAACAGATTAAATAATTTAGAAATAAAGAAAGCTGTTAAAACCAAAAATAATTTTTTTAATAATCAACTAAATGTGTCCAATAGCCCAATATTAGGTATATTCCCTATAATCTCGTAAAATTTCCCATCCCATAATCACCTGTTTAGGTATTCCTTGGTATTCCATTATGTACACTTCTGTCCCTTTCGCTCGGTTATTATGTCAGATTTCTATTTCATGCCATCTCATTTTTTCTTTGTTCTATGTTATGTTCTGTCTTATTCTATTTTGTATATATAAACACACACTATGTATTTTTGATCAGTTTAATTTTGTACCCTGATGATGCTTGTGTCAAGCGAAACCGGTCTGTCCTAATAAAATTAAATAAATCTCGTGGTTATAAACAAAGTTATCGTTTTATTTTCATTAAATATGTCTAACCACAAAGTGACTGCTTTCTATCAACAAAAAAAAAAGTTAAGTCTGTTATTTTTCTTCTGTTTTCTAAAGTATGTATTTTGAGTTTATTTAGCAAGAATGTATAGTTTATGTGTTGTATTGGAATGTGTAGTTTGAAGTTAATAAAACGTTAAAATTTGCGTCTTCATACCTTTATTAGTTATTGGTTGTATGTGATTTACAAAATTTTATTGTGTATCAAACAAAACTCCGAGATCACTAATTTCTTTCCAAGATTTTGTTATCTATAGCGTAGGTAAATGATAACGGGGTTTTGATTCGACAAAATGTCAATGTCTTGCATTTATCAACGTTGAGAAATCAGTTATTAGCGATACACCAATTATGTACTTTATCGATGTTTAACTGTAAGATTATGCAGTCGCTAATATTGGATATTTCTTTGTATAGTTTAATATCATCGGCAAAAAGAAAAACTTCTACATCGTCGAAACAAGTTATTATGTCATTAATGAATATTAGGAATAGAATGGGACCGAGATGAGTTCCTTGCGGCAGACCACTAGTTGCATTAAGTACCTTAGATTTTAAAGAATTAATTTTGACGAACAAGATTCTATTAGGTAAGTAACTTGAGATCCAATCCAACATGTTGCCTCTCAGTCCTAGTGCATATAATTTACTAAGTAATAATTTATGGGATACTTTATCGAAAGCTTTTGAAAAGTCTGTATAGATACTGTCAACTTGTTTTTTATTCGTGAAGGATTCCGTAATATAGTTTTGGTAAAGTAATAGATTAGTAGTAGTTGATCTTCCACTGACGAACGCGTGTTGTTTTTTATCAATTACTTTGAGTATTGATGGATAAATTAAGTCGAGAACAAGGGATTCAAAAATTTTCGGGAGTGCTGATTGTATACATATAGGAGGATAGTTTTTTATGTCTGTGTCATCAACTTTTTTTAAAAATTGGGTTAATATAACTAGATTTCCAACGAGTTGGAAAATGTCCAGAAGAAAGTAAATTGTTAAATAATATGGTAAGTGGACCTGATATTGCAGATGCACATTGTTTGAAAAATATTGGCGGAATGTTATCTGGACTTGCAGATTTGTTGAGGTCAAGTGAAAGTATTTTATTTAGGCAGTATTCCCGTGTAATGTGGTAGTTCTGTAAATGTAACGTGTTATATGTATATTATGGTATTTTATTTTCTGATATTTCGTCTTCGTATACGCTTTGGAAATGATCCGCAAACAAATTAACAATGTCGATGGTGCTATTAGCTATTTTTCCATCATAGTGCATTGTAGGGGGGTAGTCTGAGCTTTCATTGTTTAATTTTTTGACAAAATTCCACAGGTTTTTTGACTCCAGTGCATTTTTCTCAATGGAGGTGATGTGTGCTTTATAGCACAGTTTGGATAGTATTTTACATTTTTTTCTTGTTGCTGAAAAGTTTGAGTAGTCATCGATTAGGTGAGTAAGTTTAAAAATGTTATGTAACTGTTTTTTTGTTTGAGCAGTAATATAAGGTCCGTGGAAAACCAAATTGGATATGTTCAGTGTTTTGATGCATACGATAGTACATAAGATTTTATATTGTTGGAAAGGTTTTTTCAATATCACTATCCTCAGTCAAGAAAGTCCAATCAGTATTTGTGAGCTGGTAAATAATAGAATCCTTATCCTAATAGAGCTAGATCTAAAAGGCAGTCACATATATTGTACACAAAATTATGTATTGTAAATTCAAATAGTTTATCGTATCTATCACTTCACGCGCTGGGTCATTAGAACTTTCATTTAAATATAGCCATTGTCACTAAAATTCCATTTCAAATTGGGAAGATTGTGATCACCGACGATAATAATTTTAGATGTAGGATGTTTTGAAATGGGAAATTCAATGTCTTCACAGTGTTTCTTGTATGTTTGAATATCAGATTTTTGCGGTATGTATATAGTTCTAATGATGATTTTTCCATGGGGGTAATAATTTGCACAAATAATTGCTCCAGCGAGCTTTTGTGTATTTAGTTTTTTCACTGATACAGTTTCCTTAGATGCTGTCAGAACTCCGCCTCCTCTTGATTTGGTAATAGATTTTGAGTTTCTGTCGCACCGAAATATCTTGTGGTTCGTAAATCCATGTTCTGGAGACTTTATTTCTGGGATGAGCCAAGTTTCGGTAAGGATGAATATATCATGTCTGTGTAAAGGTGCTGCTGTTTTAAGATCTTGTAGTTTCGTACAAAGTCCTCTTGTATTTTGGTAGTAGATTTTTATATTTTCAGTGCATTTGGTCTGGCATTTTCGGCTACTTGGGCAGCATCCATTTATCGGATTAGGTTTTTTGAGACATTTTTTACAATCGATGGTTTGTTATTAATAAATTTTATTGTCAGTCTTACTTCGCCTTCCAGGGTACGGTTTGCCAGGGATTATCTGAGATCATAAAGATATTGCCTTTGTAACGGAGTTTGGTCAGAAAAAATTTTATAGTTAGTGTTTGACAATGTTGTGTTTTTTCTATGCAATATATTTAAGGCTTGCGACGGATCATTGAGTATAACTTTCAGTGGTCTGATTTTATTTGGATTTACCACGCCAATATGGAAAACGTTTACAGAGTTTTTCGACAAGTGTGTTGTCGATTTTGTATTTTTATTATTTCCATTTTGTCCTGATTGACTCGGTCCAATTGATTCATCCATGTGCTTTCAGGTACATTTGTAATGATTAAATTGTTTGCTCTCGCCTTTCTTTCCTCTAATTCGTCGGCTGCTTCGCACATTTGGGCTATTTGTACCCCATGATTGGCATTATTTGGCAGGGACTGGGGCGGAGGCTGGAGCGGCTGGTTCTCTGAGATGCGTTGATAAGTCTTAAGTTCACCTTCTAAAAAGCCCATTTTAGCTGGAACTAGGCTTATATTTCCCAGTAGTTCCGAGAGTTTAAATGTCAATTTTCTCATTTATTCTTTGTTGAATTTGTTGGCTGGATCCATTATAGTAGTATTTAATGTATGTATAATATTATTTGCCAAGGTATAAAAGAATAGGTATCACAGGTGTCCATCTTATTTCTGCAAGATGCGGTCCGAAAAGGTTTAGCGGCCCTGCGTCGTGTAGGCGGACTAATAATGTTCGATGCTTGCAACGTAGAGTCTGCTCACAGGTTGTGCATCACTGATTTGTGACAAGAAATTTCTAAATGAAATAATAACAAACGACGAGGAGTGAGGGTTTACAACCGAAACAATACGCGCGAGCAAGTGATAATAATATGATGAGCAATTTAGTGATATTTTTCTTGGAAGCCTCAAACCAGGTGATGGCATTTTTTGAGGGGGAAATTGAGAAGCACGGAGGAGAAATCTTTAAAACAATCATTGATTGTAAAATTTTATCAATAAAATTGTATATTTATCTAATACATATTTTTATTTAATAAGTAATTCTCGTATTTTGAAAATATATTATACTTCAGTGAATATATTGATAATACGGGTAGGTAAAAAAAAACCTATGATGAATAACGGCTAGGAGCAGATTTAGTCAGTCCAGTGGTGCTCGATACAACCAAGTTTGACTGTATTTACCAAAATCATGTTAATTAACTAACACCACTGTGCAAAAGTCTCAACCCATCGTCATTCCTCCCAAAATACGGTACGGTTTGTCAAAAACAAAGTATACAAGTATAACGTATCATAAGCACAAACACAGTAACACCTATACTGTTTTTTTGCTTATGAAATTCAGTATACTGTCTTATTGCTAGTATTACTGCTGTTTTTGTGAAACAGTTAAGACAGTACAATGTTTTTTTAGAGTGAAATAAATTTCATATTGTTTTATGAAGGGTTCAGAAATTTGTAGAGAACATTTTCTCATATTTTGTACGAGTTCAATTTGTGATTTTTATCAAATACTTGCATTTTGCTTATGCCAGCAGTATAATGTAGTAAGGGTACATGTTTATAACAGGGCAAATGAAAAAACTAGTTTTAAATTAATAGTTTATTATCAAACGATGCTAATATTCCTCTCAGTCAAAATCTTTAGATTACACAACATTCACCGTTACAATTCTATCGTTCAAAGTAACGTGCATGTTAGTTTTATTCCCTACATTGGGAAAGGAATACTTCCCCAGAATGTTAGTTTCATCCTGCTCATAAAGAGACACATTGAAAGTATCTTTATTCTCTGGCAATAATTGAATGGCCACGGTGACTTCTGAATACAGAGGACTGCCGGCTGGGAACAGGCAAACACTTGTATCTCTGTACTTAGCGTAGATCGGAGAAGAGATGCAATCTATTTCCACGTGAACTGACTTCAGGTTAAGCTCCGGGAGGCCCAGCAGCAGAGCGGCTTGCTTGGAACAGCCCTGGGCGACCACCTCGTCTGGGCTGTACCCTGTTAGCACCTCGGCTTGCGGCAGCAGAGCGGCCACGGCAGATTGCAACTTTGGGATCTTCATACTGCCACCGCACAATATTATTTTATTGATTTTGCTTTTTAAAAATTCATCTTTTAACAGGCTCTGTATTGGACTCATGTAGGCGGATAATTTGGGAGTAATTAAATTGTCAAATCGTGCCCGAGTTACATTCTGACTCCAATCCACACCCTCGTAGAGAGACTCAATGAACACGTGAGACGAACTCAGTGTAGACAAAACATGTTTACAATTGTCCGCGTGATGAAAGAGTTTACTCATCGCTCGGCGGTTTTCTTGAGGATTCAATTTCCATTTTTGATAAAACTCACTGGCTATATAGTCACTTAGCTCACGAGTTAAGCACTTTCCTCCGATGTCAGCATTGTGCACACTGCCCTCTATGCTGTACATGCCTCCTGCCACGCGCACAACAGCGGCATCGCACGAGGTGCCTCCGAGGCGGTACACCAGAACATAGTCCTCCCCCGGCTGCGGTTCCTCCCCTGCTGGGGAGCTTGAACCCTGTCCTACGCCGTAGGCTAGCAGGGCGGCCGCCGGCTCACTCACCACCTGCAACACGGTGAAGCCCGCCAGCTCTGCCGCCGTCATCATACGCTGCCGACTGTTCTGCGACCAGTGGAGGGGAGCAGCCAATACCGCCTGGAGTTCTCCGTCTGTCAGGACAGAGTGGCTAGCTATGCTGAACATCTTACCGAACAGTTTTGACGCTATGTCGTCAGGAGTGAATGTGACGATTTTGTTGGGCAGTTGAAATTCGTATTTGATAACGCTGTCGTAACTTATAATTTTGCAATCGCTCGCGGCGACGAACGTTTCGGTTTCCGCATCCGTTAAATCGTTGTTGAGGAGCCGTTTATTGTTGGTGATAGTGGGTTTGTTTCTAGATTGCCCACTTTTAGCCGAAGCTCCAATTTCCCATTCGTTTTCATTCAGCGCTAGAACTGCTGGAGTCACCCTGTCGCCCAAGTCGTTAGCGACCACATCAGATTTACCATCATTATTCAATACGAGGCAGACAGAGCTGTTGCCCAAATGAATACCGAAACACGCTGACATTTTTATCGGATTATCCTGGAAATACTTTATTTATTAATTGAATCTATAAATTATAAATTAAAAAGTATCCGGGGACACTTTAATTATCATACTATCTTAGCTTTTTGTAAATCAATTAAAACACACTCTCCCCTAACCTATAATCAAAAATGTCAAACGCAACGCGACTTTCTATGTTCTAGAGATTCGAGATTGAAATTGAGAGCAAGAGACAAACAATAGACAACCTGTCCGTAATATAATCACAGATCGCTTTCATCGGTAGCCAAACTAAGACGAGTCAGCATTCGAAATTTAAATAGTGTATGTCGTTGGTATATCCTTTTGATATGACGGTGCGTCGGGCAGTAGGTATTATTCTAGGAATAACGCAAAAAGGGAGGAATAGAAATGCGATCTTAGATAGTTACAAGTAATTTATTTTTATATACGTGGGGTTAGTCTTAAAACTAGAGTAAATCTTAATTAGACATAATAAATTCGATAAAACTAGATACGCAATTACTTAATTCTACTGTTAAAGTCTGGGCGGAAGGTTTCACTTGGCTGTGTGTCCTGGGCGAACTACTGCAACCGACTCTCCGTCCTGGGCGGACTCTTACAACGACTCGTGCTTCCTCGGTGGAAGACTGCACGCGACTCTTGCTTCCTCGGTGGAAGCTTTCACTCGACTCTCCGTCCTGGGCGGACTCTGGCAATCGACTGTCTCCTAGAGCCCACTGTCCTTCCGTCTACCTGTCTACCTGTAGGTATTATCTTTTAACGCGCATTGTTCAGCGGCCTTTGCTCCGTCAGCGGCTCAATTCCTTTGAGGTGTTTATTGCCGTCTCATAAAATTCCAACGGAATTGCGGGCTTTCCCAAAATAGCAGTTAAGATTATATTATTTTAGTTACGATTTTTCTTACAATAGGTTCGGCTAGCCTTTGTACTAAATTCATTTTATGGCCGGTCTAATCTGGGAATTCCTATTATTTAAAATGCACATTTTAAATCTAAATATTTCGGTGAATTCGGTCATTTATTTTAGGTGATTACAAAAGGCTATATCACTTTGATGACCCATAAGTAATGACCGAATTCACAGACATACTTAACTTTTAAATATGTGCATTTCTATTCTTAATAATTCCCAGACTAGACAGGCCATAAAAAATAGCACAAAGGCTAGCCGCGTATAATTCACAGACATACTTAACTTTTAAAGATGTGCATTTCTATTCTTAATAATTCCCAGACCAGACAGGCCATAAAATTGCACAACGGCTAGCCGCGTATATTGTTGTTCAAGTCGGAAACCATTGTAAAGAACTACACCGTAAAACTTATACCACCCTTAAATACCATTTTAGAAAGTCGGCATTATTTTACAAAAGAACAGCAATAAAACCTAAAATGAAATAATCGTGTAAAAAACGAGCGGCCCACCAGACAATACGATCATAAAAAGATCCCTACAGATGGCCACAGGAACAGGGCTCTCTGAGGACAGTCGGTTTTAGGCTTCCGTCCAGGAAGGTACCTATTCTCGCCCTTTAAAGAGGCTGCCCAGGCCCACTGACGACAGTTAGTGTTACCCTTCCGTCCCAGAATGAAGTACGATCTCCGCCCTTCGGAGATCTATTGCAGAGACCGCCCAGGCTCTGCACCGCGAGTCAAGTTTACGCTTCCGTCCCAAAAGGAAGTACGATCTCCGCCCTTCGGAGATCTACCGCAGAAGTCGCCGCGACTCGACTCCCGCTTCCGCCCAGGAAGATACTGATCTTCGCCCTTCGGAGATCAAACCTCCGAAGACCAGCCATTGGGCCCTGGACAGCCATCAGTAAAGGGAAGTGCCTCTGAACTCTCATGATAATTCTTCCACCCTGTCACCCAGTGAATACTATACTTTCGCGTAGTATCGACACCTAAAGATAAAGACTTTTACGTAGGATAA